>CM040241.1:222654929-222684613 GCA_022545495.1 Chrysanthemum lavandulifolium
ATAAACATAAAACTAAATAAGATATACACAATCACTTCCTAATAAAGCTCATGTATATCCAAACTAAATATATTAAACACGAATAATAACTTCCATGAAACAAACTAATAACTATTATACTTGATTATGTCTTGACGAGAATCCACTCTTCTTCAAGAGAAACACTTGATGATAATTTCAAAGATAATCCAAACTTCACATAATTCCCAACAATAATAATAATGAAGTGATGTTTTATAAAAAAAAATAAATAATAATAATAATAATAATAATAATAATAATAATAATAAAAGAATGAATGGGAAGGTATTTTAGTCATTTCCTATTATCAAGACAAGAGTATTTCAGTAGGTGCATATTTTTTAACTGATCAAACTAACGACCAACGATAAATTGGACCAAACTTGTAACGAGCGTTTCATTTTAAGACTAGATCCAAGATTTTTCAACTATTGGACCGTAACTAAAACAACCGATAAACCACAGAAACTAAACTACAAGAAAAAACATATATTTTTGAAAGTTGATGTCACCCCCAAAAAATACTCGAGAACCTTTGAGAGTGACATTTACTTCATGACTTATGCTTCCCTTGTTTACTCGTACTAGTGGACCTAATTAAAAATGCTTCTTTGTAAAAGGGGAAACACTGGCTACCCACTAAGGCAGACAAACACTTACATATGTTTTTACCATACAAAGAACAACTAATTTGTTCTTGCATGTTGCATTTTGCCCCAACAGTGATGTTTGCTGTTACAGTGCCCTTATTTTACCTCACACTATATGGTGAAGCATCCCAACCTTTGGAAATTGGTTAGACAATGATGGAGATCTATTCTTTCAGTATCATATCACAAGCTTTCTTTCGAGATTCAATTAACTAAAAGTTACATGTATATCATACAAACAGCTTCATAGATTGAAGAACAGATTAAATTATTCTATGACATAGTTGGGCCAAAATCAAAACATGAAGTCCCAATCTCGCCCCTCTACATCTTGAATCACTAATTTGTTTGCCTTCTTGATCATCGATCATAGGAAATCAAATTCTCTACATGATTCCTTGGTAGCACGAGACGCTTAATCATCCTAATATGACTACCACATTCAAACCTTTATAAATCTCTTTGAGTCTTTGATATCTAAATTTGTCATTCTAGTGAGTGTAATGATACAACCACTACTACAAAAATTGACATAGAGCCCGGTTGAAAAGGCTAATAGAGCCGGGAGGCTGAATGTTGAGTTGATGAAGAATCATGATCTTGGTATAAATTTCTTACTATCTACTTTAGTTATAATCTGCTTTTGGTATTCATGACCGATGATCTGCTATTTTTGGTATTGATGGTGATGTTATCTTCATTTTATTAAAGTCTGTTAATACATTATTATAATATGAATCCAATGAGTTTGATTACCCTTGATAGAATGATTAGATCTGTCTAGTTAGTTTGATAACTGATTGCAAGAAAGGTCATTGTACTAACCTCATAATCTCGTATTATTCTTGCATACATCAAGGTATGGCACATAATCTATAGGTCGGGTTGCTATTTTATTCATATTTCCTGATAAGTTAAAATAAGTAAGCTTCCTAGTTGTATGATTTTGATATTAATGATTACCGAGTCCCATGACGTACTCAACCTAGCTCCTCAATATGGACAAGGATCCTCTCAAGTTGAAAGCACAACTTGACTAAAGTTGAGACATTATGAGTCATTGGAATTGATCCGATGGCACAAATCAAAAGAAGTTCTTTTGATTTGAGCCATTGGATCAAATCTAATGGCTCATATTGCCCCAACTTGAGTCAAGTAACTTGATAGGATCCCATCCCCCTCAATATTGTACCAATAGCAAGATTACCCTTTCTTCCCTCCTTCAAGAATGGCTGATGGTTATAGGGCAACCAACAAAAACAATTCAATCTTGGGTTTTTGTAAAAAAAAATCTCAAATATATTGCATCATATTTAAGAAGAATTTGCGATTCGGAAACCATCCGATGGTTTATCCAATAGAATAATCCATTAGCAGCAGTTAATATTTGATGGTTGGTTTGTAGGCTTTGATTGAGCTTTATATGCAATAGGGGTTTCCTTTACTTTACCCTTTTGACATTTTCCCTTATTATCACGAGGGACACGGGGTGTCCAATATCTCGGCTCTTTATCTTAACCCAAATTGGTGCTTTGGCTACCAAATCATTTTATTGATCACTTCTCAAATCGGTTTGCTTGCCCTGTTTGGAATCACTCCTAAACCAGATTTCAAGTATTTATATTTCATATGTAATAGGTAGCTTATTATGGCCTTTATGTTTGTTTAAGGTCAAGCTTATGTAGAAGGCCCATAAGCTTAGGCCCAAGCCCATATAAGAAAGGATGGGAACTAGGGTGTTGCCTAGCTTCCTCCTATAAATACTCTTGTAAACCCTCATTTGAGGGTTGGTTGTTCAAGTTATTCTCTTTCACTCTATATGCTTTAACCGTATTATTATTAGTATGTGTGTGTGCGTATAACTTGTTCATCCGCCTTCATCTCTTCTCTTATAACTTGTGTTTGTAAAACTAGTGACCTATGATGGTATCAATCGCCTACTAGTTGGGTGAATCGTGTTTGTTTTTGAAGTGGGTTTCGGTCCCACGCCTAAAACGCACCTTGATACTTTGGTTCGCTTAAAACATCTGCTTTTACACTTTTGAATCCAAGATTCTTGTCCTTTCAATGTCTTAAGGTGTTAAAATACGTGTTTTGGCAAAAGGTTTCAAACTTTATCGTGGATAGTTGTTTTTGAGCGTGGGTATCATCCTACTCAGAATCGCTTTAGAGACTTTGGTTCATCAAGTTTTACACTTTCGTGTATTTTGGTGTTATTGAAGCTATTTTATCCCACAAAACCGGTTTAGAAACAATTTTGGACGAAATCATACTTACGAGTAAAACTACGCGTAGTAAATCCCTAAAACTACGCGTAAGTATCTCCTTGGTTTGATCTTCATTTTCGTGGTTTATTCCGTGTTTTCTTACTTGGATAAGTCCGAAAATACGTCGACTTTGGATATCTTTTGCCTTTGTGATAGTGTAAAAGATCATTTGAGCAAAAACCTAAATTTACGCATAAGCATTAGCTTACGCGTAGAAATCCTACGATAAGATTCACTTTACGCGTAAACTCGCCCACGCATAAGGTAATCCCACGCCTAACTTTCACGCCTAACTTTTGTCTACGATAACTTTAGTGCTTTTATCCTACTTACGCGTAAGCTAAATCCTACGCGTAACTCCTTATTGTTACGCCGTAACTTTTGGTGTTTTTACGCATAAGTGCTACTTGGTTTCTTGTCTTTTCTACGCCTAAGGACACTTCATCAACAAAAGTTCATTCGACTACAAAGATCCATTTTACTACACAAGTTTATCAACATGTCTCAACCACCATACTCTAACTATTTCCTCACACTTATAATCATCATCAACAACAACAATTAACTCCACAACATCAACAATGGAATCAACAACAAGCTATTTATCAACAACAATTTAATCAACAACATAATCCACAAATTGGTGCAATTCCACCACCACAAATGGTTCAAACACCACCAAGCCTTCAAGTTCAATCCTACACAAATGATTTCAATCAACATCCATCAAGGAACACTATGAAGGAACCCACTTGGTTTGCAAAGATGTGTGAAGCTTTAAGCGACCAACAATCAATTCATGAAGTGGATCACTTGATAGACCTCCAATGCTCACTCCAGAAACTACGATCAATGGGTGATAAGGTTCTTTAGGTTTTGTGATCGAAGAAGCCACATGGAAAGTTCTTAAAGAAGGTTATCTTGAAGGTCCATTTGAGATGCCTCATCGTCATTGTGCCCGGAGATCCAATCTTGCTCCACCAAGAGATGAACAAACCAACATTGCTATCATTGCAGATCTAAATGCTACAGAACTTCTACACTATGAAGTCGATGAACTTGCAATGGAATACATCCTATTAGGATTACCAAACCCAATTCTTCGTAGTGTTGATGCTCAAAAGATCGCACAAAAATGTGGGATCATATTCGTCTTCTTATGGAAGGATCCGTACTCAATCGGAGGATTTGGAATCCAAAATATACTTGGCTTATGAACACTTCATGATTGAACACGAGAGACACTAGAGTCCTATCATCATCGATTTTCGACATCATCAATGATTTGGATTAACACAACATCATCATGCCAAGAATTGCGGTGAATACTAAGTTCCCGAGTAGTCTTGGTCCCGAATGGGAGAAGTATGTCATTTTTCTCCGTCAAGCGAAGAATATGCATCATTCTACTTATGGATTGTTGTACGATTACTTGAAGCCTCATGAAAAGGAAGTTGATCGAGAAAGGATTCTCCGTGCTCAAATTGCTAAACTGTCACATCCGGATAATCAACAACTTGCCTTGTATGCTCAATGTAATTATCCTCTCAACCAAAGAACTCAACCAATCGCTTCAAACACACCTTCACAAAAAAACCTCAACAAAATCAATTGGTTCCATACAACAACAATGCTCAAGCATATGTCGTTGAAGCGATCGAGGAAATCGATCCGTTCAAGCATTGCAACAAGGATTTGTGATGATTGCTAATGCTTTTGGCGTTACACCAACAAATCCAACAATCGATTCGTTCCTCATCAAACACACGGACTCAAGCTGTTGTGAACAATGGACGTGTTGAAGTTCGTAATCGTGATTATGGTCGCCGGATGGGCGGTGGTCAAGTGTTTAATCTTTGTGGGTAGGAATAACAACGAGCTCAAGTGGTGGAACAGGAAATGCTCGAAATCGGTTAAATGGTCTTAGATGCTACAACCGCAATGAGAAGGGACACTGCTAATGCATGCCCAAAGCCAAGGACCGGGGCGGTGCTTATTTCAAAGAGGCTTTAATTTTGGCTCTTAAGGATGAAGTCGGTGGATCTCTCACGGACAAAGAACGAGCTTTATGGCGTATGCGCACTCGAGATGATGATATGGAGGACTTGCGAGGCCAATGCAACTGTATGTTGATGGCTAATATGCAAGAGTTACACATGAGTGAAACAGCCCAGTGTATGACATCGATGGCTTGTCTCGGTACCGAACAAACCATCATCATATCTCGAACTAATATCTCCGTCAATATCTCGAATCCGACGGCTCGGAATGTTCAAAATGAGTCATCTACATCTCATTCGCCGATTTTCAAATAAACCCGTAGTCACATTTGACGATCCGGATGACCTTATGGTTTCCTTGATAATCAAATTGACTCCGTGGTTATACTTGAGGATCTAAATAATGATCATGTTGTGACTCACGTTGAACATGATGAACCTTTGCCTCATCCAAATCTTGTTTTGTTACTTAAAGACCAACAATCCCAAATTGTTTGAATGTGTTGCATTAAATCGGACCTTAAAAGTAAAATGCATCGCTAACCAAGGATTTTGAATGCTTACAAATGCAACTCAACTTTTCAAAACTCAAGAAAACCGTGAAAAAGGTTTTGAAGCCGCTTTGCAAAATCTCATCAAAACGAAAAATATTTAGAGAAGCAGATCGTGATCTAGCCGCCTCGAAGAATGCTTTGTTGTCCGAATTAGAACAAGCTGAAACATGAACATAAAAAGCAAATTAACGCCTCACCTTGGAAAATCAAAAGCTAAGGTCGAGTTGTTAACTTGTCAAAAGCAGTTCTCCGCATACAAAAGCATTCAACGAATCGGGTAGATGACCTTCTTGAAGAAATTATCGACTTGCAAAACAAACTTAAAGAGTTTAAAACGTTGTTTACAAACATGGTGAATCGAATGACTATTGAAAAGTTTACCTTAAAACCCAATCCAAAAGGATATGGAAAAATCTAGTCGATTACAAACCAAAGCTTTCACTAAAACATTCAAACCAACTCTGAAGTTTCCAAAGAGAATACAAAATTAATAATACTATTATGAGTGTTGTTGAATATCATCGTCAAGAGGAACTAGATGCGTAAGACGAGAGTCGATCAAAATTAAAAAACGTTGTTTACAACAAACCGTTTAACTATAAAAACGCGGTCACTTTCGTCACACCAACGGATTCTTCTAACACACCAAGAGTTATCATCAAAACACCGAGTCTTCTAATGTTAATCCCAAAACATATTATGCACAAACTTATGGTCCTTTACCTTCAATTAGTGAAGTAAACTCAAAATCGAAAATCGAAATATTCTTAGATATTTTGACATTTTCATGGTCGACCTCAAAATTTTACAACATGAGATAGAATATCGCTCGAAATCAAAATTGAACACTTTCAATCGCCTCGCGCGAGAGCAAAGAGACATTTTTCGAAAAATCTTTTACCTAATGTTAAAAACTTGAAAAGTTGTGCATTATCCCGGGAACGGATTTTCATAAGGAACTTGGAACTATGAAGGTCGTTTTAGAAAACACAAACATCTATTTCTAATACTAAACGTAAAAGAAACTTTTGAGAAAAGATGTTGATCGACTCTTGGAAGACCTTATCTCGGCCGATGTCCATAATGTTGTGTTGTTTCATTCTTTGCCATATGCATCCGATTATATCTCTGTGATATTGTTGAAAATGTTGTAATGTTGAGAACACCGATAATGTGCTTCAGATCGAGTCTTTAAAAGTGAAAATAAACGATTACTCAACGAAATTTACAATGCCAAACGTCGTCTTCATTGGTGTGAAAAAGATATTCACAATCATCAACTTAGTTTTCAAAAGAAACTCGTTCGGTTGAGTGCAAAATCTTCGATCCTAAAATTGAGCAACTGGATGATCAAAGCGTGTCTTTGAAAAGTCAAATCTCAAAATATGAACAAGAACTTTCAAAAGTTAAACAGAATATGGTGTCATATTTGATTTGCTCAATAAGACTCGTCATGAAGCATCAAACGAACTTGATCACTATCTTGCTCACACTAGAGAAGTCATGAATTTTCTTTGGTAATATTCGCTCGAAAATCAAGATTTGATTCACACTATCTCTAAGTTAAGAGAAATGTTAGGAAAGTATGAACAACTTCCGCCTACCGTGATTAAGAGATTAGCACCGGTCACACTTAGTAATCGTGAACCTAGAATCCCTACCGCCAAATCACAAGTTGCTAATGTGTTTCCTCTCTTGAAACAGAATAGTTGCGTCTTTTCCAAACGTCCGCACTTCACACCTAGAGCACTCAATCGAAGAATAGGAAGTTGCGACCTAAGAAAAGATCAATAAGGAATGCTAAAGTAGAAGAACACCCTAGGACTCGAATAAGACTCATGTTGCTTCCACTATAAATGTTGCGTCGGCAAATGTAATAGAAATAGTGATGTAACGAATGCTAAACCGTTAAGTACTTTTGATATTCATCGATGCACCTTGTGTTATTTGTCGGAAGAGTATGAATTCGATTGTCATGACAAATGTGTTGCTAAAGCTATAATCTCTCGACTACGGAATCCTAAGAATCGGAATATCTCTAGGCCCACTAATCATTCTAAGTCTGTGCTTGGTAGACCGCCTTCTTTAGATTCTAAGGCAAACTTTGATGTCATTGTAGCTCAGCCACCTCCTAAGAATGTAGTACCACCTAGTGCATTCACTAAGACTAAAGCAAAGAGTAGTTATAGATGGCGAAATGGATATATAACACACTAGGATTTAAATGGATGCCTAAAATTATTAATGTGTATGTCTAATATACATGCTTGGAACCCTCTAACATTTCGGGTTCCACATCTACTTCTATTCCATCCGTGTCGCCCTGTGTAATGCGGTGATACGATCATTCTCTGGATTGTTGATAGCGGATGTTCCCGACACATGACGAGCAACCTTAAACTGTTATCAAACTTTATTGCAAAGTTCATTGGCATTTGTCGGTTCGGAACGATCACTGCAGCCTATCATGGGCTACGGAGATTATGTCAATGGGAACATCGAAATCGGCAGGGTTTACTATGTGGAAGGCCTCGATCACAACTGCTTTCGAGAGGTCAATTTTGTGATGGAGATTTGGAGGTTGCTTTCGGGAGAAAACTTGTTTCATTCGTGATCTACAAGGAAATGACCTTATGTCCGCTCGCGTAACTCTAGTCTCTACACTATCTCTATGCAAGACATGGTTGCTTCCTCTCCCATCTCGCTTACTTTCAAAGGCAACATCTACAAAATCCTCGGCTATGGCACCGTCGTCTCTCACACCTAAACTTTCAAACCATCACCAACCTTGCTCGACACAAACTCGTTGAAGGACTCCCACGATTCGGTATTCAAAAGATCACCTTTGCTCACCAGTGAACAAGGGAAAAGCACTCGTGCTCATTTTCCTTCAAAGGTGGAACACATCTCTCAACATGTGCTACATCTTCTTCACATGGATTTGTGTGCCCAATGCGCGCACAAACGATCAATGGCAAACGCTACATCTTAGTAATTGTTGATGACTACTCACGATGGACTTGGGTCTACTTTCTTGAAGCAAAGACCAAGCTCCACAAATGATCATCACCTTTCTCACAAAAATACGTGTTCACTCCGCAACACCGTCGGGATAATCGAACAGACAAAGGAACTAAATTTGTTAACAAAACCCTTCGTGAATTCTATGAGAAAGTGGAATTCAAAGATCAAACATCTATTGCACGTACACCGAACAAAACGGAGTTGTTAAAAGACGAAACCGAACGTTAGTGGAAGCTGCAAGAACAATGTTAATCAATGCTAAACTTCAGATTACTTATGGGCGTGTCGATCATCGCATGCTATACTCAAACCGTTCTATGATCACAAACGCCACAACAAAACACCTTCGAGCTTGTCCTCAACTATAAACCGAACCTCAAACACTTTCATGTATTTGGATCCCTTTGCTATCCGAATAATGATCATGATGATTTTGGAAAGCTCAAAGCCAAAGTCGATATTGGAGTCTTTATTGGATCTTGTGACAATTCTAAAGGTTTCCGAATATGGAATCGTCGAACTAAGGAGGTAATGGAAACGATTCATGCTCATTTTGATGAACTCACGGAAATGGCTTCACGAGTACAACGACTTAGAACCCAACATAACCGTTTAAACTTCCTCAACCCCATCATCACCGAACAAAGCCCCGCTAACTCGTCAACAAATGGAAAGGTTATTTGCTCCTACGTTACGTGACGATATTGATGAACGTGCTCGGTGTATCCATTGCTCACCGCACAACCCGATAATATTCCTATACCGATACACTGCTACAACAACTCTCGTTGAAGATGCACCTACACCGATTGACTCCAACACAACAGCTTGAACACACCGCTTCCAACAATGATGAACCAAATTGATGATATTCGAATGAAGTACCCCACCGCAGATTTTGATCCAAATGCGTTCTTCAACCCGTTTGCTAATGAGATCGCTGCACACGATGTCGCGGAATCTTCAACAAACCATTTGAATCCTCGAATCGCACAATGTATACCAACATCAACCTCTACACACCGATGGACAAAGACCATCGTCTGCTAACATTATTGGCAACCCGAATCAATCGATCGTTACGAGACAACGTCTTCACACGATGGTGAACATTGCATTTATGCACTCACCGCCCGCCAACTGAGCCTAAAACATTAAAGACGCAATGACTAAAGACAACTGGATTGAATCCATGCGGGAAGAACTCAACCAATTCAAACGTCTTAAAGTATGGGAATCGGTTGAAAGACCAACAGGGTCTACGTCATTGGTCTAAAATGGATTTGGAAAAACAAATTAGATGTTTGAAGGGAACGTCATCCGAAACAAGTCACGCCTAGTTGCTAAGGGTTATCGTCGGGAAGAGGAATAGACTTTGAAGAATCTTTTTCTCCGGTTGCTCGTCTTGAGGTCGTTCGGATATTTCTCGCGTTCGCGACTCATATGAATATGACGGTCATCGATGGATGTCAAAGCGGCGTTTCTCAATGGACAACTTAAAGAAACGGTCTATGTCACCAACCGACGGATTCGTTAATCCAGAGTGCCCGAACCATGTCTACAAACCGAACAAAGCTCTTTATGGTCTCAAACAAGCCCCTGCATGGTACGATAAGCTATCATCTTTCCTCATTGCCGATAATTTCACCAAAGGCTCGGTTGACCCAACTCTTTTATACAATATCACGGGCACATATCTTAATTGTTCAAATTTACGTGGATGACATCATTTTGGTCGACACATAAAAGTTTTCAACCGCTTTTGCAAAACTAATGAAGAAAATTTTTGAAATGTCCATGATGGGTGAACTTACGTTCTTTCTAGGACTACAAGTTCATCAATCACCCCGGTATTTTCTTGAGTCACCCAAATATGCCCTTGAACTGTTAAACAAATTTGGAATGACAACTCGTGACACCGATCTGTAAGAAACCGTCGAGTTTTCTCACGCAAGTGACCACTTGTGAATGGCCAACTCAGAAGAAACTTAAAACAATTTGAAGCACAAATGCAATGAAGATCGAGAGTATAGTGTTTCCCAGTCGTTAAGTCCCAACGAAATGTCGAGAATAGTCAAACGTAAAGTGATCGAGAGGATTTGAGCGGAAAGGATTGTGATTGATCTATACCTAAAGAGAAAGTCCATAAACTACAGGGGCTTAAATACAAATTAAAGAAAATTAAAAAGATAAAATCTATTAAATAAACGCTATCACTATATTTAAAATGATGTTTTTGGTTTTATGTTTTTCTAAAACTGAATTAAAAACTACGCGACGTACAGATAAAAACGTGAAACTAAATCAATATTAACCCTAAAAATATGAAAATGATGTTTTTACAAACCTAATGATATGAGAAAATTTTTAGAAAAAAGAAAATTAATTTTACAACTAATTATCTAATTATTATTAATTAAAAACTATTTTAACTATTAAATATTAACCTAAAATGAAAGAAAATATGAAATAAAGCTTGAAAATGAAATTTTGACTTAGAAAATCTAAAATAACAAAAAGAATTTTCAAAACTATTTTTGTATTTTTCTCGATTATTTTGGATTTTCTATGAATTAAAAACTATTAAAACTAATTAAATTACTAAAAATTACAAAATAAACTATGAAAAATCTGGAAAATTACTTTTTTACTTTTTATATTTATCTTAACCTAAGAAAATTGAAAATTATTTTTTGAACTTTTTCGAATTTTTGTATTAAAAGCTAATTAAAATTGCTTAAAAACTAATTTAAATTAAGAAAAATAGCAAATCAACTTAGAAAAATCTGAAAATTTCAGGAAAACTCTAAAATAATATTAGGAAGCTAGGAAAATTAGAAAAACAAGTGCTTATGTGTAGGAATTAGAAACTGATGTGCAAGTGCTTATTATTAAGCACTCCAAATAAGCCAAATGGACAAAATGAGACACCAACTGATTACAGAAGTTCTAAACTGCTAAAATAACTAAAATGCAACAAATCCTAACTGTTTTTAACCACTGGATTACAAGTTACAAGGATTTGGCTATAAGAGCTTATAAGCCAAAACAGTTCTGGTAGCTACTTTAAGCCCAAGAATAAGCAACACAATAAGCTAAAAGTGAAAACTACAAATTGGAACCTATCCTAGACTGGTTGAGATCAAGTGCACCAAAACTCAGACCTTGGGAAGCTCTTATGAGCCCCTGCAAGTGGTCGCACAACCGAGAAAGCTCAGTTTAAACTGAGTGTTGGAGCAGGGCAACTAGGACCCAAAAGATAAGCTATTTTGGAGCTTATAAAAAATTTATAAAATTCTACAAAAATGCCAATAAGAATGGAGACCAGTTGAAGTTTATAAAGCCACAAATTTCACTTGATGTAGCTCAAAATTAAACTCATGAAAATTCCTCCTATGTGAGCTCAAATCCACATTTTTAGATTTTGACTTTTTAAGGCAGTAGAGAACTTTGACCAAAATGAAAGTTGAGATCAATTTTTAGACTGTTATGGATGTAATATGATGTAATGACACTAATGCAAGCTATGTTAAACAATTCTAAACACAAAACAAGGTTTTGCAATTCCAAAATTCCAACAGCGAGCAAGTGAGACAGATTTTAATGAAGTTTGACTTTTATGGCTTGCAGATCCAAATTAAAGACAGATATGAGTTTGTATGGACTTGACAAGCATAAAACAACAAGAGACAACCACTGAGCACACCTTTAGTACAGATTAAGCACCAATGCCAAACACACCTTTAACTACTAATAAGCAACTCAAAACTGATTTAGACAATGAACCAGCTTATACTTTTGATCAAACTAACTTTAAATAACCTGAATACTACTTATTGAACAGAATTGAGCTTGTGAATACTACAAAGACAGATTATGCATATGAATTCTAAAGTAACTTACAAATGGTCCAAAGCCACTATGGCTTGATTCCTGTGAAACAAGAACACAGTACCACTAGCCTAATCAAACCAACCCCATATGACTAAGAATCAACCCAAATCCATGTCTGCATCACCCATTGCCATTTCTGCTTCATTTTTGCCCATATTGACTTTTGTTGACCAATGTTCAAAAGTGATTGAAACCGAGATGTGAGCTTATGGAAAGCTTTACTAAGCTAGTTTGAGCATGCTTAAGCTTAAAAACAAGTTACTAAAGGCTTGTACTTAAGATTTAGAAACCGAAAACTCAACAAAGGCACAAAATCATGAAATTATAACATTATCTTGAATTGATGCTTAAAATAAGTTGCAAGATGCTTAAATACTTTTGTTTGATACACATAAACCGGAAATTACACTTAAGAACTATTTAAGACATGTTAATTTAACAAACGACATACATTGAAATTTTAAAAAACTAACTACTCTTGTCTTCTCCTTCTTCTTCCTCTTTATAGCTTCAAACGTCCTCTCTCACCTCCGACCACTTCCCACCACTTTTGTCAACCAATGGGAGAGTTTTAAGCATATTGGCCACTTTTCCAATTTTGGCGGGAAAAGCAATTTTGACTTGTTTTGACCTTTAGACTGCAACTAGGGGGGTGAGAGGTGTGATGATGAGGTGAGATTTTGAGGAGATAAGGTGAAGGTGGATGGGATGGGTGAGAGGTTGCAGAGGCTAGCAGACAACTTGGTGGGGGAAACCCAGTTGGGAGGAAAGTGTTTGGTGTTTGATGAGGTTTGACACAGGCGGTCAAATGGTTTGTGACGGGGTCCAAAAGGTTTAAAGCGTGGTCCATTTCATTTTGACAAGGCTTATGTATACAAGGACTAGTTTTGTAATTTTACGAAAGATGAGGACCAATCTCGTAATTTTCCAAAGTTGTAACAAGGGACCAATATTGACAAGTTCCAATAGTACAAGGACCGCTTTGTCATTTTCAAATTTCCGGGACCAAACTTGACATTTTGAAACTTGAGGACCTTTTTCGCCATTTAACAAAAGATTTATTCAAGGACCATTTTGACAAATTAGAATATTTCGGGACCTTGAATAACATTTTTCTTTACTTAGATTTACCAGGGACTGCTTTTTTGACAACTTTTGAAACTTGGGGACTAAAGCGCCAATTATGCAAACTTTATACGTTTTCACCGATTTTGATATTTTGCATTTAAAACACATAAAACACTTATTTGTGATATTTTTATCATTTTGATGCATTTCGAGTGTTTTCGGATGTTTTGCGCTTAATTGGTACAAAATGATGAGTATTTAGACACTCATCAATCCCCACACTAAGATATTGCTAGTCCCTAGCAATGTTTTGAGAAAAATTTAATGGATTTCATCTCTTTACCAAAAGCCATTACTTCGGAGTAGCCAAATGTTTCAGTTCAAGTAAGAACCTTGGTACACCGATAACCAAGTGATTTTGAGCAAATCACCGACTTTCAACGGATTTGATTTGTCTTTACCAGAGCCGTTTGCTACGGACTAGCCAACTCTTAGATAAATTATCAATATTATCTTTGGTGAGCTGATTACCAATTATGGTTTTTCCATCGCCTTTACCACAAGCCATAAACTTGCGGGCTAGCCAACTCTTCACTTTTAAGGATATGGTGAAATGAATACCATACAATTTTGGGCAAATTGCAAGTCGTCAACGGATTTGAGATATCTTTACCAAGAGCCGTTTGCTCTGGATTAGCCAATCCTTATGTGGGTTAGACATGGTGGACTGATTACCATTTGTTGTGTTTAGTACATAGTACTTCCACTAATTTTTTTTTAAATTTGGCCATTTTGGGGAAAAAGGGACTAAAGGGTACATTTATGATCAAAATTAGCAATTTCCCCACACTTAGAAATGAATATTGTCCTCAATATTCAAAGTACAAACTATTATGCCGAAACTTAGAACGTAAAAGATAACATTACTAGCTAAGTGTGGAAACACAACAATTATTCTCTTTTAATATTTACAATTTTCATTCATTTTTAGATCTATATACAACATGTGGGCATCTCCCCACACTAGGGTGGTACACACGGGTGAAAACCCATGTTAAGATATTGTTTTTGATTACCGAGTCGCTAGCTTGACTCGACCCAATTAATTGGTTCATGGGAAGTAAGTGGAAGAAACAATCTCCATCGGACTTTCATTCAAGATGTTTGGATAAACATTGAAGCACGTGAAAGTTCCACACCGACGAGATACTGATGCAGACGCACCGACTCACAAATGGTACATGGAAATGCCCGGGTCAAAGATAATGTCTTCATTCCGAAGGAGTGAAGAACAGGAGAAGCCACGGATATATGAAGAAAAGAAAGAAAATCATGATACAAATCATGACTAACTCTTCATCCTCAATAGGAGAATTCATAGTTTCATGAATCTCCTCAAGAGCTTACTTGATCAAGACATACTATGGGTGTGTCTAGATCAAAATGGAAGTTATCATACTCCGGTGGAGATATGATATGAGTGAGTTCATCGGCGAACTCCTCGTGAAGAGAATCAATCACAAGATGTAAATGCGAATTCTTGTTCCATCAGACTCATCACTATCCTCAATCGAGTATCAAAGAGTGGATTCTCGAGAAATTAAAGTGAATTGTAGTCGAATTCAAATAGAGGATTAGTGAGAGTTGTTTTGAATGTTTTAGGAACAAAGTGATTAATATTCTCTATTGAATTTGTTGGGATAAGAAGTGAGTGAACGATCATTACCAATGAGACTTTCGGTCTCTCCCGATCGGCTTCAAATCAAAGAGTGGATTGATGTGAGTGAGTTCATTGGTGAACTCCTCAAGATGATGATCGACATCGATCGCTGGGAGTGATGCTTCAACATACTCGATGTTTCCATGAGAAGTACAATCGTCGCTAACATCGGAGAAAGTTTCAAAATGATCTTTTGAACACTCAAGAGGGAAATAGAATCACACATGATCGAAGTTCCTGTGACTCTCTTGGGATTGGGACAAGGTTCTCAACACTAGACTTTATGAATTCGTCCGATTCCTTTTCGTGAACAGTGTCAAGATGCTCGTCCCCCATAGTCGAGAGTGAGTGGGAGCTTGGTGTGATAGCGATTGTTTGAGATGGAATCTCAACTGCCGGATATCATCGATGAACTTGATGAATCAAGTGTATCATCATCATCACCGCCATCGAAATAAAAGCGAAATTGAGAGCTAGATCCGGTCGCTTTTCTTTTGCAATTGATTCCCAATGATTTCTCAAAGGCAATTTGGGAATTTATTTTAGCGACCGCTCTTCACTAGCAATTCTTCCATGGATTTCTCATGTGAATTTTGAATGACGAGGACATTGTGGGGTGGAGATTTGTCAAAACCGGAAGGTTGACATTGATAATCATTATGAGGACCCCACAATATACACAAGAAATACTTGGGAGCATTTTGAAATGTTTGTTTCTTGAACTCCTCACTTCGTTTCACTAACTCCGAAGCTCTAGATAAGTGTCTTGTTGGGTTTCTTTGAGGAGTTTGAGTCATTTAACCTTTGTGGAGGTTGGTCGTGATATGGATAGTCGTAATTGTTACAAGGAAATGGATTCCTGTTTGATAATCGAGTGAAATGGGACCTCCACAGTTCTCACAACAAAATGATTGTTGTGGGTGGTCATGTGAATAATATGGAATTTGGTCATTTCAAAGTCCCGAGTGTTACCGAAAACTGTTCGTAGACAAACGTGTTTCCGGATTGACACTCAAATCCTTGGTGAGGACCTCCACAATATTCACAGCAATAATGTTGGTTATATGAAGATGAGTCGGTGTGGTGGGTAATTGGAAAAGTTTGAGGGTCGTTAAATGAGTTCGATTAGGATCATAATCAAATGAATTCCTCGAACCACAAAATAAACAACTCCGTTACGAATATCATTACCACACCGCACACATGTACACCAACGACAGTGGTGAACCATAAAGAGGCTCACCACAACCGACACAAGGAATAAACGATTCTATTTGAGAATTATGAGAAGGAATCGATTATTCAAAGAATCAACAAAACCAACATGGTGATCGAATGACTATCAAGTCTCGAAGAACATTTTGAAAAATCCGGAGGTGGGACAAGTGGTGTGCTCGAGAGCTAGCAATTTCCACCACTTCCGTTATGGTCTCCGGTTACGGTTCTTGAGAAGCGTGAAGATTAGGCAAGTCATTCTTGCAGTCACCGTCAGAATTACGCATGTTTGCTTTTAACCGTAAACCGTGAAAGTTTAGGATCAATCCTAGACGGCTTAGGAGCAATTGAGGATTAGATCTTTGGATAACCGTAGGTTGGACGTGTTTAGCACTTCCATTATCGAGAGGAAGTACCGGTCCTTGTCACCCCGGTTTCTCGTTCCATTTCCTCACGAATTAATGGATCTTCATGAACAACACGAATTCTAGATATTTGTGATAAAGTCTGAAGCTTTTCACCCGTCCCGAATCGTCGTAGTCGAGAGATTCCATGAGAATAGAAGTTTAGAATCAAATGGATAGAGGGTAAAGGGATAAAGAATCAAAAGGGTAGGAGGGTAAAGAGGAATATTTTTGGTATTTTTTGAAAACATGATGTAAAACTAAGAATGCAAATCTTTTGGGTTTTGATTTTATAAAAGAAAATATAAACCTATAGATGGTATAAACAAGGAGTGATGTCAAATCACTAATCGCTAAACGTAAGACTATTAGCATCGCTCCCGGCAAGTGGCGCCAAAATTTGATCTGTAAGAAACCGTCAAGTTTTCTCGCATGGTGACCACTTGTGAATGGCCAATCAGAAGAAACTTAAAGCAATGAAGCACAAATGCAATGAAGATCGAGAGTATAGTGTTTCCCAGTCGTTAAGTCCCAACGAGTGCATGCGAGAATAGTCAAACGTAAAGTGATCGAGAGGATTTGAACGGGAAAGGATTGTGATTGATATATACCTAAAGAGAAAGTCCATAAACTACAGGGGCTTAAATACAAATTAAAGAAAATTAAAAAGATAAAATCTATTAAATAAACGCTATCACTATATTTAAAATGATGTTTTTGGTTTTATGTTTTTCTAAAACTGAATTAAAAACTACGCGACGTACAGATAAAAACGTGAAACTAAATCAATATTAACCCTAAAAATATGAAAATGATGTTTTTACAAACCTAATGATATGAGAAAATTTTTAGAAAAAAAGAAAATTAATTTTACAACTAATTATCTAATTATTATTAATTAAAAACTATTTTTAACTATTAAATATTAACCTAAAATGAAAGAAAATATGAAATAAAGCTTGAAAAATGAAATTTTGACTTAGAAAAATCTAAAATAACAAAAAAGAATTTTCAAAACTATTTTTGTATTTTTATGATTATTTTTGGATTTTCTATGAATTAAAAACTATTAAAAACTAATTAAATTACTAAAAATTACAAAATAAACTATGAAAAATCTGGAAAATTACTTTTTTTACTTTTTATATTTATCTTAACTTAATAAAATTGAAAAATTATTTTTTTGAACTTTTTCTGAATTTTTTGTATTAAAAGCTAATTAAAATTGCTTAAAAACTAATTTAAATTAAGAAAAATAGCAAATCAACTTAGAAAAATCTGAAAATTTCAGGAAAACTCTAAAATAATATTAGGAAGCTAGGAAAATTAGAAAAACAAGTGCTTATGTGTAGGAATTAGGAACTGATGTGCAAGTGCTTATTATTAAGCACTCCAAATAAGCCAAATGGACAAAATAAGACACCAACTGATTACAGAAGTTCTAAACTGCTAAAATAACTAAAATGCAACACATCCTAACTGTTTTTAACCACTGGATTACAAGTTACAAGGATTTGGCTATAAGAGCTTATAAGCCAAAAACAGGTTCTGGGTAGCTACTTTAAGCCCAAGAATAAGCAACACAATAAGCTAAAAGTGAAAACTACAAATTGGAACCTATCCTAGACCTGGTTGAGATCAAGTGCACCAAAACTCAGACCTTGGGAAGCTCTTATGAGCCCTGTGCAAGTGGCTGCACAAACTGAGAAAGCTCAGTTTAAACTGAGTGTTGGAGCAGGGCAACTAGGACCCAAAAGATAAGCTATTTTGGAGCTTATAAAAATTTATAAAATTCTACAAAATGCCAATAAGAATGGAGACCAGTTGAAGTTTATAAAGCCACAAATTTCACTTGATGTAGCTCAAAATTAAACTCATGAAAATTCCTCCTATGTGAGCTCAAATCTGCGTTTTAGATTTTGACTTTTTAAGGCGAGAGAACTTTGACCAAAATGAAAGTTGAGATCAATTTTTAGACTGTTATGGATGTAATATGATGTAATGACACTAATGCAAGCTATGTTAAACAATTCTAAACACAAAACAAGGTTTTGCAATTCCAAAATTCAACAATGAGCAAGTGAGATGATTTTAATGAAGTTTGACTTTTATGGCTTGCGGATCCAAATTAAAGATGATATGAGTTTGTATGGACTTGACAAGCATAAAACAACAAGAGACAACCACCGAGCACACCTTTAGTACAGATTAAGCACCAATGCCAAACACACCTTTAACTACTAATAAGCAACTCAAACCGATTTAGACAATGAACCGACATACTTTTGATCAAACTAACTTTAAATAACACGAATACTACTTATTGAGCGAAATTGAGCTTGTGAATACTACAAAGACAGTTATGCATATGAATTCTAAAGTAACTTACAAATGGTCCAAAGCCACTATGGCTTGATTCCTGTGAAACAAGAACACAGTACCACTAGCCTAATCAAACCAACCCCATATGACTAAGAATCAACCCAAATCCATGTCTGCATCACCCATTGCCATTTCTGCTTCATTTTTGCCCATATTGACTTTTGTTGACCAATGTTCAAAAGTGATTGAAACTGAGATGTGAGCTTATGGAAAGCTTTACTAAGCTAGTTTGAGCATGCTTAAGCTTAAAAACAAGTTACTAAAGGCTTGTACTTAAGATTTAGAAACTGAAAAACTCAACAGTGCACAAAATCATGAAATTATAACATTATCTTGAATTGATGCTTAAAATAAGTTGCAAGATGCTTAAATACTTTTGTTTGATACACATAAACTGGAAATTACACTTAAGAACTATTTAAGACATGTTAATTTAACAAACGACATACATTGAAATTTTAAAAAACTAACTACTCTTGTCTTCTCCTTCTTCTTCCTCTTTATAGCTTCAAACTGTCCTCTCACTCCTCGACCACTTCCCACCACTTTTGTCAACCAATGGGAGAGTTTTAAGCATATTGGCCACTTTTCCAATTTTGGCGGGAAAAGCAATTTTGACTTGTTTTGACCTTTAGACTGCAACTAGGGGGTGAGAGGTGTGATGATGAGGGTGAGATTTTGAGGAGATAAGGTGAAGGTGGATGGGATGGGTGAGAGGTTGCAGAGGCTAGCAGACAACTTGGTGGGGGAAACCCAGTTGGGAGGGAAAGTGTTTGGTGTTTGACTGAGGTTTGACCTGGGCAGTCCAAATGGTTTGTGACAGGGGGTCCAAAAAGGTTTAAAGGCAGGGTCCATTTCATTTTGACAAGGCTTATGTATACAAGGACTAGTTTTGTAATTTTCTGAAAGATGAGGGACCAATCCTGTAATTTTCCAAAGTTGTAACAAGGGACCAATATTGACAAGTTCCAATAGTACAAGGACCGGTTTGTCATTTTCAAATTTCGTGGACCAAACTTGACATTTTGAAACTTGAGGACCTTTTCGCCATTTAACAAAAGATTTATTCAAGGACCATTTTGACAAATTAGAATATTTCAGGGACCTTGAATAAAATTTTTCTTTATTTAGATTTACCAGGGACTGCTTTTGACAACTTTTGAAACTTGGGGACTAAAGCGCCAATTATGCAAACTTTATCGTTTTCACGGATTTTGATATTTTGCATTTAAAACACATAAAACACTTATTTGTGATATTTTTATCATTTGATGCATTTACGAGTGTTTTCGGATGTTTTTGCGCTTAATTGGTACAAAATGATGAGTATTTAGACACTCATCGACACTTATGCCACACCAATGGCTCATACCAAGAAGCTAGATCTTTGATTTACATGGGAAATTAGTTGACTCTACCAAATACCGAAGTATTATTGGGTCTCTCATGTATCTAACAACTAGCGGACACGATATTGTCTTTGCTTGCTTTATCTATGCTCCGTTATTAGTCGCGACCAACCGAAACCCGCCTCTCGAGGCTAAAAGAATCCTCCGATACATCAAGGGAACCATTAACTTGGGGATCCGTATCCGAAGGATTCGGTTTTGAACTAATCGCTTTTGAGACGCCGACCACGCAGGATGCTTAGGCGAAGGAAAAGTACTTGAGAGCTCTACAATTTCTTGGTGATAAACGGTGTCTTGGCAATCACGTAGCGAGGATTGTACATCATTGTCATCAACCGGCGCGAATATGTAGCCATGTCCGCGTGTTGTGCTCAAGTCATCGGATGAGAACACAACTCAAAGACTATGGTTACGTGTTTGATGAATCCCAATGTCTCATGACAATCGGAGTGCCATTGCGATCTCGTGCAACTCGATTCGACACTCGAAATCAAAGCACATCGATCTTAGCTATCATTTCATCAAGGACCACTTGGAGCAGTGCCGTTGAATTATACTTTGTGGGTGCGAATACCAATTGGCGGATCTTCTCACCAAAGCCTTGCCTCCCGCTAGGTTTAATGAGTTGGTCCACCGGATTGGTATGAGGTGTTTGACTCAAGAGGAATTGGATGACCTCCTAAAGCAGTCTTAAAACCCATCAAACACCAAAAACATCTTTTGTAAATAAATTTTTCAAAACAAAATACAAAAATATAAAATCTTATAAAACAACAAAAATATTCTTCTAATCTATAATCTTTCAACATGGCAAGTACATGTCTTCCTTCAACACTATAATCTTTCAAAATTCAAGATTTTTACGATCAAGTGTTGAGGGAGAAAATTTTCATTAGCTGTTTCAAAACATCGGTGTACTTGCATGTTTTCATATCTCGGTTGTTTCATTTTACAATGGTGGTGAATTTTACGGTTAAATGACACTCCTCGGACTAAATTTATAACCTTTCATTATTTCTTAAGTCGAGGGGAGTGTCGTCAAGTTTCTTTCCTAAAATCTTTGTTTGGTAACAAAATGGAAGTTAAATGGCTTTGTTTGAAAAAGGAAAAGGTGGAGGGACCAAAAGCTGTCAAAATGTTAAAGTTATTTTAATAAAACACCTCCCACCTAACTTTCACTTCACATTTAATTCTAAACCTAAACACATCCTACGCCTAAGATTCATTCAAGAATTTCGTGTTTTGATCATCGATTTGTAAGTTGTTTAACAATCTTAACGTATTTTCAAACATAGGTTTTGATTTGTACTTAAATCCAACGGTCAAATTATGTTCTATGGTTGATTTTGTGGTCTACGCTTATGCGTATGAACCCAAGATCAAGATAGTGTGTTTATGATTAAAAAGATAGTGCCAAAATGTTTCTACAACATCATTAATGCCTTTTCTATCATAAAAATCCACCCAGAAACTCGAAATAAGTGAATTTGAAAACTAGGGTTTATGAGTCGAATTGGGTATTTTCAAATGTGAAGGTTTTTGGTGAGAAAGATAGTTGTATAAGGTTGTTTTCAAGTTCAAATAAACATATGTAAACCCAGAAATTACCCAGAAACACTTATGATTCTTAAATTGAAAATTAGGGTTCTAGTTCATGTGAATTGGGTATTTTTGATTCAAGGCTTATTTGATGTTAATACTTGGATAGAAAAACTTTATAGACTTCTCAGTACTACCTGAAATGAATTGGTGCAAATCCTATGGTTAGAAACCTTACGCGTAATTCTTAAACCCTTAGGGTTTTGACCTCACGCGTATGTATTTCTACGCATAACTGCTTGACAAGTGTTCTTGCCATAAATTGTTGTTAAAATGATATTCGTGATAATGTTAATGATTTGATGAACTTATTTCGAGATTTGTTACGCTTAAAATTCGAGAATCAAGGTCATTTGCATTTCTACGCATAAGGATTACCCTACGCCGTAGTCGGTTATGCCTACGCGTAAGGTTCTCTGATGGGACTACGCGTATCCTGTGAAGGATATGCGTGCAAGGTTTCACGCATAAGGTCTACTCTTACGAGTAAACCTTACGCGTAAGGTTTTTATCGCCTCTGGCGTAAGATCTCGCGTAAGGTCCCCTTTTCCTACGCGTAACTTTTTCTACGCGTAAGATAGGATCCTACGCGTAAGCTTATAACTACGCGTATAAAACACTTGCTTACGCATAACTTTGTCATTGCTACGCATAAGCCTGGATGGACCTTCATTATGAATTGTTACGTGTACAAACTGGTTAATAAACTTATCATATCGTCACGAATCCAATAATGTCACTAAAAAACTTAAACGTTTGATATGTTGTGAAAATATAAGTGATAACATAAACCTTAAAACTTAAAGTTAACTAAATCTCGAAACATTTCACGACGTCATTGGACTTTTGGACATACAAGTGACTTAGGACTCGTAACAATCATTGACACTTTGTACATTCAATAACTAGACTATAAGACCTTCATTGACTAACATTATGTCTTTCGATATGTTGGTTCTTTTGGCTAATGTTATTTCGCATCACGACATGGTGAAGAAATGAATGTGGATGCACCGAAGTTCTTACAATTGCGATATCTTTCCGAGGGTTATCGAGAAAGCTTGGAAAGAACAACCTTAGGGTTGACTTTGACACCCTCACATGCTCGTAATCTTCTTGTCTCATTGCGGTGGATATTCTCAAGAATCATCCCTACCGAACATGCTCTCACACTCGCCACGTTCGAGGTCTACATTCAACAATTCGGGATTCTATGCGGAGGATCATCGGTCAAAATGTCGTGAATGTGACTCTTAATCACAAACAAGTCACTATCACTCCCGATGACTTACGGGCTGTTCTCATCATTCCGACATCGCTCCAACCGACTTCTTTGCCACCCCTACCGAATGTGATCGTCCCGCAATTCTTGATAGATATTGGTTATGATGAAGCTAAAGGAATCATTTCTAAGCACTCTCGTGTGGGTCAAGAATATTCCTCAACCATGGAGGACACTCTATATGATCATCACCAAATCGGTCTCGGTCGTGGCGGTGGCTATGAGCATCCCAAGCTCATGGAACTGCAGATTTTCGGTCTCGATCAACAAGAAGGACATCATAATTGAAGCACCGCTTTGGGAAGACATGATCTTTGTGTCGGAAGAAGCTTGGCAACAAAATTCCCTATGTCGGATACACCAAGTCGTTGATTTAGAGAGCTCTTGGACTTCATCCCGATATCCCGGAGAATCAATGACCGGATAATCATGACATCCAGTTGAGCACATTCTATCTGTCGGAATCAAAGCGTCTACAAAGAAACAGGAGCTAAATTACCCGATCACCTTCTTACAGAGGAAATCAAAAAGTGGAAGCGTATAAAAGGTATCGGTAGCCGTTAAAGAAGGTAAAGTTGGCCATCTTGATGAAAAGGCTTCGGGACACCTACTCGGAGAACCGTAAGAGGCGGTCTTTGGAAGTGCCGCAAGTACGAAAAGTCAAAGGAATTTCCCAAGAGGAACCCTTCAAGAAAGAGGATTGTTCCTCAAGGAAGCTACCCCATCCCAATCCCTAAGCCCGAACCACAAAAAGCGACTTTTGGATGAAAGCTCAAGGTCTTGACACGGATGAAGAGATTTCCTACTCGAAACCGCAAGGATGACAATCCTTGATGACCAAAACCTCCAAGTCCTCAAGTCGATAAAGGAAAGGAAGACTCTGCACTTGTGCCCTATGATGAAAGCTCGAAGAAGAAGAAGAGCTAATGGATCAATCATACAGGAAGAAGTTTAAAATCGTCGACACCTTCAAAAAGTCAAGAATTTGCTAAAGATCAAATGGGTGGCCCCGAGGATCAAGTGGTGCTACCTCCTCACCGATCTGATGCGGTTAATCGACCCGATAAGGGATCCGTGCCACCACTCTTCGCAACAACAAAAGCTTGTGGAGGATACTATCGAATATGAGTTTGAGAACCCTAAAGCGAGAAGTCGAGAAAGAT
The DNA here is from genome assembly GCA_022545495.1 of Chrysanthemum lavandulifolium. Lineage (NCBI taxonomy): Eukaryota > Viridiplantae > Streptophyta > Magnoliopsida > Asterales > Asteraceae > Chrysanthemum > Chrysanthemum lavandulifolium. The sequence goes on from CM040241.1 coordinate 222,679,582, forward strand.
AAAGATGATGATTATGACAAGTTGGTTCTTGGAAGTCCCACATTCACGTAAGGAAACTTCGAACCGCCTAAGGACCCCGAGCCTCCTCATGTCTCCTCATCATCGACTCTTCATCTCATTCATCACCACCACCATCTAAGAGATCAACCAAATCATCATCCAAATCGGTAAAGAAACCACCTCGTTCTTGGATATCTCATGCTCATAAACGTATTGGGAATCTTTGTCAAACAAGTCGAAAGAAAGACATTCTCCAAAAGAAGTTGAATTTCTATCTTGATCACATACAACATTTGTATGACGAGCATGAAAAGATGAAAGATGAAAGGAAGTTTATTAAGGAATTCATGAAAAGTCATCGTCGGGAGGAACCGAACGAAATGATCGAAGGTTACACTAACAACTACCTTGTAATATCGTTCCTAAAGTCACAAAGGAGTCGTTCACCGCACAACTTTATCCAAATCTTATGCAAATCGCCAAGCAAACTATCCGATCAACGCCCCTAACCGTAACAATCAATCCAACCGATCCGGTAGTTTTCTCTAACAATGAATTGGTGGCCAAGCTTGTTACACGATGTCGCCACGAGTGCAATGCTCAACTCGATGAAGCAAAATTGTATCAAGCAATCGCTAGACTACCAACTTCAAGAAGCTTGTAGATTTGAGGCGAAAAAGTTGAAACGTCCTAGAGGCGATGAAGATAAGGATAAAGACAAGGACTCGCACCTAAACGTCGAAATAGTCCGGTGAATCTTCTCGATGCCACCTCCTCCACAACGGACTTCTTCTCAACAAAGTCTCCTCCACCTCGGTCTTCTCGATAAACCTCGGGACGATTCCGAGTTACCACCCCGACTCAAAAATAGGTGATTACTTTGAGTATACGGGTGGTGATGATGAAGAGGTCCTTGAGCCCCTACAACAACCCACCTCACCCAAACAAGTGCGAAACCGAATCATCATCAAGGCCTTCCAAAAGAAGAAGAAGACGACTCGACTGAAGTCGTATCATGGCTAGATGACGATAAAACCAAGAGTTTGAATGGTTCTCCACACTTGTCAATCAAACTCCTACCCCGATGAAGGTCAAGACTTGGTAGACGGTTCTACATTGGAGCACGCAAAACTTTTGCAAGAAAAGTTCCATGTGAAGAAAATGACGAAATCGAGTTGAAGCGAATCAAGAATGAAGCGTTTCAACTTCTAAAGACAACTCGAAAGCGCCTCGAGGTCGAATATCATCTTGAGAACATCGCTCGAGCTATGTCTAACAACATGGATTGGCTCAATCCGAAGCAAGCATTGACTTCACACAAAGGACAACCCTCCATACTACAATCGATTGGACCAAACCCTACCGACCATTGGCCAAAAGATGAACCACGGATTCCCTTTCGATACTTCTTTAACAGAGACTGGATTTTCTTTTACACGGCAGCGATGGTTCACGAAAATACGCTACATCGTTGACTCTTCCATTCCCGTGACTATTTACTCAAACCGCATAGCTATCGAGGAACGTGCAAATCGCTTGTTTTCGACAACGTGCAAGAATACGACCGAGATGCATTGTATGGGATTCATCATTGGCACGAGCGCCAAGAATCTACTACGTGTCGCACGGTTCAAGTCTCAACACGCAGTGTACAATTCTAAGGACATCGTGGCCATCAAACACGTTGATCTCAAGTCTAAGTGGGACTACACCTTCTTGAAGAATATCATAGTCAAACGACAAGATGAGCAGGACTATGCATTCTCCGAAGTCGACTTTGAGAATTTATCCTCAACGACATCAAGACATGTACCTTGCCAAAGTACCGGTCGTATGAGACAATTCTCGATGAAGTTCAACGTGAATTTATCAAGTCAATTCTCATCTTCATTAGACGATCGTGATCAAAGAGCGTGTAGAAGATATCCACCGGTCGTTGAATCTTATCGACGCGTGTCAACCTCACTCCTCCAACGCTTGATCTTCCCGACATCAATCGCCTAACTCAATATCGCTCATCAACAAACCATTCGAGTTGTTTACCGCAGATGAACTTCAAAGCCGCTTAATGGCGTGTAGTGAACTTCAAAATTCGGGATCATACTTTGAAGTCGGTTAGGGATGGATTGGCGTCACAGGTTGAAGGATATACACCGAAAATTGGGTCTCCTAAGCTACCGGAATTCTCGTGAAAGGAGGGATGTGAGACGAATCATCACAATGATTGATGAAAGGTTGTTCGAGACGGATCGATTCGCACGATTGGAGAGATATGTTGGTGGTCGACCTGGATTAACATAACCGATTTCAACGCCTTTGCGCACTCACAGGAACATCACGCACTTCACGGTACCCTTGAATTGGTTCTTTCATTACATATTTGGATTTATAATTATATATGTCAATGGCTTGTGCACACATAACGATTGTACAACTGAATCACAAGAAAGGACCACGTGGTACGCCTCGGTGCCACAATCCTTATCAAAGGAGCGAAGCTTCTTATTTTGAGTAAAACCTATCAAACCTTTCATTTTTCAAGGCTTTGCTCAAAACACAAGTACTTCCCGTATGATTTTCAAAACCTCAACCGTTTATATCACTTGTTGAGGGGAGTATTTGATTTAAAACTTTGTTCACAAATTGTTCATAGTGGTCATCTTCCCAACACTCGAAATGGTCATATTTATTGTCAACCGCTCAAAATAACATTTTTATGCCATTTTGAGGGGAGAAAATGTGTGATAAGAAATATGTTGTACAAAATGCAAATGAATCACATGTACCTCGGACTTAACCAACGAATTGACGGTACTAAACTGTTTGTAACTCGAAAAGACTTGTCCCGGACGGGTAATAATTTCAAACTAGTTCGCTAGTAATGTAAACGTGTCTCGAAAGGACTTGTCTCGAGTAGAATGTACCATTCGAGAAACTCTTGATAGACATGAACTCTGACGGGTTTGACAACCTTTCGAGGATTGTCTACACCTTCAAGATAGTTACTAGAGCTAGTTGTCACTTAAAAACTGACAATGCAACTCTTTAACTACACAACGTAACCGTGTCTCGCGGGGATTGTCTATCTCGAGTGGATCAATTCAAAATGTGCGCTCTTTCCTCATTTGTGCATTTAACCGTTAAAACTATTAAGCACATGTGGAGGGGAGTATTTATGCAAAATCCTATCTCTCACGATGGTTCAAACATGTTTTCATTTACAAACCCTTTGAGAGATGTTTCACAAACAGTGGTTTTAATGGCAACATAGGTTAGTCATGGAGTTATAAGGTGACTAAGGTTAGGAATAACTGTCTATGATCCGCCAGAGTCGGAGGGATCTACCCAAGGACATCACAAATAGTTAGTACTTAGAAGTCCTTAGGTATGATTGTAAAAGGAGAAAATGAGAATCGGAGAAAGAAGGAGTTGAAGAATCAAAAGAAATGTAAAGTAAAGGGTGAAAAGAAATAGCCCTCCGTTATTCAACTTAGGGCGCACAATCGAGTTCAATTCATATACTCTTGGTTGTCACTTAGTGACACCGGTATTGAAGACTAAAAGTCGTCATGGACCCGATGGACGCATGCACTAAACCTTCTTAGCCACTCAAGTTTCTCTCAGCGAAGCTTGTTTCATTCTCACAGGAACCCTACGTAAACTATTGGCTTTCTCTTAGAGATCGTTGGTATTGAAGAAGGAGACCCTCTCCTAGTCTCCGCCAGAAAACCAAAACGCACTATTGAGTCTAGAGCCACGAGATTCATCAAAGATCTCTTAGGAACACTTGACATTTCATCACTTGTTGATCAACAAATAAGATCTTCGATGATTCGATGGTTCATATCGAGTCCTTCACATATCTTAGCAATCTGTCGAGAACATTTATGAGAGGTTCACTTCTATGATCCTCGGTGATTGAATGGAAACTCCCGCCGGTCAACATCAAACAGCCACACAAGAAGTCACTTCGGTAACTCCCGTGGATTACGCGGAGTGTGTCTCAAACGGTCTGATCGTGAGGTGATGCTTGATACCTCGACTCATCTGAATAGATGTGCCGGTACATCGCGTTATCTCACTTGTGGGACTCCAGTTCAGAACGGCCTTTGTAAGAATTAGAGTTGTGTTTTCACACTATGTTTGTTAACACTCTCGAAGTTCAAACTTGTAAGTACCGGAAACCGCTTATTACTAACCGTTTGAAATGTTTTCTTCTTATGGAAGCTCCGGGCGGAATGATCGTCTTGATTCTTCTCATGCTCACGCCAACATCATCACTAATGGAAGTTCTATTCGAATGCAACACAACGATCGAATGATTCTTCATCAAATCAAAGAATCTACAAAGTCAAAGACTTAAAGAACTTCATCGATATTGATTTCCAACATCAAAGAGCGTGTGAGCATGTTGAAGAATGATGTGGAGACACTCGGCGTGAAGCGCACTGAAGCGCACTTGATGCGAACAACAACATACTATCACTTTCACCACAAAGAACAATGATCAAAGAACAAAGTTTAAGATGACGTCAAAGCAAAACCGCTCAAAGAAAACTATCTCTACACTAGGAGATTGTTCGATTCAAGGCAATTTTTCTCACGAGAAGAAGAATGTCGATGAGCGTCAAAGCTACTATTACATCAACGCCTTCACCGTTTACATTCATATATACTTGAGGGAGATTGTTGGAATCACTCCTAAATTGTATTTCAAGTATTTATATTTCATATGTAATAGGTAGCTTATTATGGCCTTTATGTTTGTTTAAGGTCAAGCTTATGTAGAAGGCCCATAAGCTTAGGCCCAAGCCCATATAAGAAAGGATGGGAACTAGGAGTGTTGCCTTAGCTTCCCTCCTATAAATACTCTTGTAAACCCTCATTTGAGGGTTGGGTGTTCAAGTTATTCTCTCTTTCACTCTATATGCTTTAACCGTATTATTATTAGTATGTGTGTGCGTATAACTTGTTCATCCGCCTTCATCTCTTCTCTTATAACTTGTGTTTGTAAAACTAGTGACCTAACACC